>CM034150.1:507091503-507102020 GCA_019776745.2 Taxus chinensis
CATATCTTATTCGTCTATTGAAACCATATTTATTGTGCCTTATAATGGGAATCTCATATTCTCCTTAAAAATGTTTAAAATATGTATTCATATATCTACTATTATCCGTGCATCCATTGTTCATACCAGGGTGCTTTCCACACCACTTTAACACATTCCCTTAAGGCATATTGTTCATAAGCTGTAAGCCCTAGTATACAATAAAAAAGGTGCTATGAGACTTATAATTTATGTTAGACAACTCAATAAAAAAAAAATATCCTTGAAATTGGTGGTTGTAAACAAGTTTTTTACAAGAAAAATATTGACATTTTATCCGCTTAGCACATATCATCTCACTTTTTTTGTTCAAAACATGAGTGTCTTTAAATTCAAATAACAAACATGTAAACATAGTTTAACATTTACTTATCAGATACAAATTTCGTATTGCATTAGAGTCTCCCTTCCAAAAAAAATATAGTTGGTCACATGTATTTTTGGTCTTGGATGACATGTATGGTCTTGACCAAAACATTTAGTCCAAAGGGTTATTAATGACATTATATTTATTAGGTCATTTTATCATCTGGGTTGGATTGTCATAAAGAGTTTACATTTGGGACCCATATATAAGAAAATTTATATCACTTCATTTACTCATTAGAACTCTCATGAGATATCATCATAAATATTAACCCAAAGGATCTCAAAACTCCCTAAAGATTTCAAAATTCGATGCACATCCATTATGTAGTCATATTATGTTTGAAAGCACCTCAACTAGTTCAGGAAGTTCTTTCCTCAATCCAAATATGTAAAGTTCCTAATCCCAATTTATTAGTGAGAGCAAGATAATGTCAAACATTGTTAAGTGGTTCCCAATTGCAAGCTATATGCATCATATATATAGATATATTGCATCTTATGTGGAGAACTAAAGTGGTTTAGAGCCTCTTTGGGAGTAATATCAAGTTAGGTGTACATGTAATTCACTTTAATAGAAAATAACCTTTTTGCAAGGTCTTCTACACCAGGTTAGGGTTTGAGCTTAATTGACATAATCATCGAGGTTCACAAATATTTGATACATAAGGTTTGAATAGTGACATGGAATTTCTAGGAAATTGAAGGGACACAAAGTTTTTAGATCCATACTTTTGAGAAATTATAAGTGAGTAGGAACAAGTTTTTACAACAATCCTTGAAGAGTTGCCATGGTTATTAAAAAGGGACATTCCTAGTTACAATCTTAAGAAAAAAACATCTTCAAGTTCATTATTCATAGTTGTTACAATTGTTGTACCCAATCATATCTTGTTTCACTTTAGCTAAGTGAACATCTATAGTTTTGAGCTATAGCATATTATTATCACTAGTGAAAGTATTAATGGATTGTACTATTTACATGATAATTTTGGAATTAATTAAGTCAAATAACCCCTGTAGAAAATCTTACATACAGCTTCTGTTGTGTATTTCCACAACATATTATAAAGCTAAAAGTGTAAACACATTTGGTGAACAGCTCTAATCAAATATTTTACAAAAACTTGTTTTTTCATATGGTTAATTTGTTATATACATTATTCACTCTTGGAGTATATTTATTTACTATATTTATGTATCATGTGTTCCCTCCAATATTTATGATTCCCCTTCCACGCCTTAAGTACACTCCCCTATACTGTACTTTACCAAAATTCACCCCCAGGGTAATTTTGAAAACATGAATTAAATTACACGGTCCAAGGCAAATAGATTGATTCAAGAGCAAAAAAATCATGTTTATAGGGTCCCCTAGAGTTTTTCTAAACTCCCTGTCAAGAAGCAAAGAGAAAGTCTGAAAAAGGTGGAAAAAGTTGACAAAAAAAAAAGCTTTGAGCTAGAAAAAATCATGAAAAATGCTAATTAGCCTAGTCCAGGCGTCCCTGGGACATTCGGAGTCGGGGAGTGAATAGGATGAAAGGGTGCCAGGCGTTCGCAGAGCAAAGGACATCTGGGCCGTGAGGATGCGTGGGAGCGGAAAGGCGAACCGACCGAGGTCAGAGGCAAAATCGGACTAACTGTTGAGTAGGCTAGGTTGGGACCTGGGGCCGAAGACGCGAAGGAAGCGAAAAGGCAAGCGGCCGCAAAGAGGGACAAGGAAGCCAATTTCAGGCGTTTCGGAAGTTTTTGTCCCAGACAGTCTGGGACAGTTGGGACACAAGTACACGGCGAATGCGGGGAGCCGAGAGCCAATCAAATAACGCCACTTGTCATCGGCTGAAAGAGGGACAAAGAAGCCCAAATCAGGTGGATCGAAAGTTTTTATCCCATAGCAGTTTGGGACAGCCGTCTGCCACAGGGATGTGAGGGACGTGAAAAGCCGGTGGATCCGTGGACCAACCCAAATCACGCCCATGTGTCATAAGGGAAAACGTCCAAAAAGTTCAAAGGGCAAGGTTTGAAGCGTTTGGCCCGAGCCAATAAAGAGAGAACACGTGTCCTAGGAGAAGGGGAGTGCGGAGCTCGGGGAGGATTTGGAAAATTTGGTAAAAGTTTTGGCCAAAAATCTAAAAGAAAAGGTCTTCCTCGCCACCCCTGTCGACCAATCAACGCATTGCCACGTGTCCCAAGTGGCGGGGGTGCGGGGGAAAAGTGGAAAATGTTCCAAAATCACAAAAAGGCAAAAATTCAAGGAAAGCCCACGGGACAGGGAAGGAGAGAGAATTACACATCCAATCAATGCTTGACACGTGTCATATAGGTGGCAGAGCGCGGGAAAAATTTCGAAACTCATTTTGCCTGTTTTGTGCCCTAAATCTTCAGATCACCATATCTTTCGATCCAGAGCTCAGATTTGCATGTTCTGTATATCATTAGAAAGCTTATAAAATTATCTACATGATTCCGGGGGTCAATCTGAATTTTGGTTTAGTCTAGAGAGAGAAAGTTAAGAAACAGCTCTGACACGTGTTCATGGCCAAAAGTGACATTTCAGCGACCAGATTTAATACAGAATGGGTCGCATTCTCCTCCATTTCGGTCAAAAATGGTTAGGGTATGGGTTTTTAAGGTTCCCCATGCCGTTTTAATACATCTACAGTCAATAAGGAATGGGCTCCCCATGTTTTTGTACATTTTCTCTCTCCTCGGGCTCGACCCATGCAATGCAAAAGCTAGATTGGCTCATTTCTAAGGGGAACATTTTTTGGCATAGCAATCTTCTTCTTCACCTCCAGCAAGTAATTGTTGCAAGAATCAGACCTCTTCAAAGATGTAATAGGTTTTTTACCCTCTCTAAGGTTGTAATGCAGTGGTTTTTGACATTGGAAATGATAATGCAAGATCTGTGAATGGGTTTTCAGTCCTTTGCTTGTATTATTGCTTCATTTAGATCATAAATTATTATCTTATTAGCTTGTGTATGTTTATGTTGCAATATTTGGTTTATGTCTATTGCCATGACAAAACATATTCACCACTCCTTTTTGGTGCATCACCATCTTAGTTAGTTTCAATTTTTTGCACTTTATCCCTTGTACTCCTTGCAATTTAGAGTAGGATTATGATTTGAACCTCTGTGGTAGTGCAAATAGATCTAATCAGAGGAGTTTGAGGAACCAGCCTCTAATCTGGAGATTCCTCTCTCAGTTTCACAAGTCCCCACACTTGGAGAGAGGTTTCCATGTTGTGCAATCACACTGGATGCTAGAGGATCAACCTAGAAGCTTGATTTGCATCCAGGGGCGCTGTGTGAGCCTGCAACAACAGTTTTGGCACACCCGGTGGACACTAGAGGTCTCATTTTTATTGCAGCAAGTTGATGTGCATCTGCTACAATTTTCTTGCTGAAAGGAGCTATTATTTCCATATGTGGTGACCTCCAAGGGGAAGAATCAACTGGTTTCAGCAGTGCAGGCCTGAAAACTCATGAGAAGAATCACCACAGGTCAAGAGTTGGAGAAGAAGAAGTGTTGTTTGAATACCTGAAATTATCTCTAAGAAGAAGGTTGTTGTTCCGAAAATCTGTCGCTTGGGTAGATCTATGGATAGATGAGCCAACATTGTGCAGGGCATAGCCCCTCTTTGAGTCAGCAAAGCAAAACTGGTTTATTGCTATTCTACCAGTAGGAATCTGTGCAAGTCTCACAATATTCTACCTTCGAGGGTTTGGGATCTCATCCCAGTAATATGTTTCCAACTGCGAAAAGAATGGAAAGAATGAGAGGATGGAGAAAGATCAGATTCGAAGAAAGAAAAGAAATGAATTCCAAAGCAGAAAGGTCAAAGGGTTTATGTTTTGGGATTGGTAGTAAACAGAGCCAAACCTACTTGCATAAATGAGAAAAGCAATACTGATGAAGAAATGACAATAAAACAGAAGTAGATCCAACAGAACAAGCACACAGATCTAACGTAAGAAAGATCCAATGTAAATAACACAAGTATTCAGCACAAAGACTAAATATCGTATTAATAATTCTTTCTGTTACAAAAAGCTCAAAGTCTTTTCTCCTCACTTCTATTTTTCATTTGAAAGATATTCACTCATGCCCAATATAACAAGCATTGGGGTATTTATAGAAGAAGGAAAGAAAAGAAGGCAAAAAGGAGCCAACCACCTATTTACAAAATATCTACAAGGATATACAAAATATCTCAAAGTCATGTTGACTTTTGACAACTGATGGATGACATCATCCCATGGTGCACATGGACTGATGTCATCATTTGTGCCAACATACTCCCAGATATCACAAAAAGAAAGTCAAAGAAGAGAGAGAAGAAGAAGGAAAGAGAAGCATTCATCGTCGTCATCCTGCGGCCGAAAGGGGGTAGCCTACTTTTGCTGCTGCTCAGGGTGAGGAGATGTGGAATTAAGCGTGGTATTCCATGAACTTGCTGATCATGGGCCCTAGTTGATCCTGGGAAGGATCCTTGTGTCACTCACTGATCACCTCGCAAGTCTCCCACTCGTCTATGAGCTTCTCTGGGAGTTTGGAATATTCTTTCTCTACTTCTATGAGGAACCCGATGAAGTCCTGACAGGCCAGCAGGTTATTGATGGACTCTGCGTCAAAAGTGACCTCTGGCCCCATCCCTTGTGAAGAAGATCCGGGTGGTTTCATCAACTTTCCTTAAGGCGAAGGAAGGAGTAAGCAACCCTACAGACATATTGAGAATGATTTGTTCCATTTGATGCAGCGCATCCAGGGCTTCTTCTTTCACCTTATCGATATTTTCAAGGATAAATTCCAATTGATCCACCCGGTAGTCCAGGGTTAAAATGACTTTATTGAGGGCCCTGGGATGACCGAAGACGCCGAACTTGACCAGATCTTCAACTAAACAGTCAAACATTTGTTGAAAGGTCTCATGCTGCAGCCTAGAATGGTCCAGCTCTTCTGATATGGGTCCTGTTAACGCTTGGAGCTCCTTATTCACCTTGTTGATGTTCAGATATAAATCGAGAACTTGGCGATCACTCTTTCACTGTCCTTGAGGATTTGGCTCCTCCAAGCTGAAACTGCCATGCCCTGCTCGCCAATCTTTGCATATTCATTAATTTTATCTTGGCTCAGAGGCTAAGGAGTCTTGGTGGTAGTTATGGGAGGTGCATTGCCCATCTTCTGTAAGGCTTGGAGCAGATGTTTATTTTTCTCTTTCAATAGCCTTTTCTCTTCTTTTGTTTCTTGAAGCTTCTTGCAGAGGGTGTCAACTGTAGATAGGGCCTCTCCCTGAAGGCTTTTAGAAGACGTCCCCATTGTGAATTGGGTCACTGTTATAAGTGGTTAGAGACGATCCTTTTTATCCTTGAGGGGATTGGGGTATGCGATCTCCATTACCCTCTCTCCCGAAGCACTCTGAGAGAAGCGTGTGATGGGCTTCTGCTTCTTTGCCCCTTTGGACGGGATTATGGAAAAGTCCATTGGAGTGATGGGAACTTTCCTTTTCTGCTGAATTAAGTAATAGGAGCGCCAGGTAGACTTAGGGAGAAGGGCCAGAATAGAGAGGGGGAAGCGTGCCCAGTAGTAGAAGGGAAAAACAGGAGACCTTGGAGGCAACATCGAGAGGGAGGTGAAGAAGTGCCTCACGAGAGTTAGAGATACTGCAAGAGAGGAAGACATAGGAAGGGAAGGGAGCTCAGAGATGAGGAGAAGGAAATGGAGGGGGACATGGTCTAGAGAGAGAAGAGGACGAGAAGCAGGAGGAATGGTAGAAGAAGGGGGAGAGGAACGGACCAAAGGAAGGGTCACTGAGGCACTCGAGGAGGGGAAGGAGGAGAAGAGAAGGGCCAGAAGGGACCTTGGTTGTTGTAGCAGTGGTGACATCCTGAGTGGATCGGCCTATGGGAACATTTTCTTCAATTACTTTCTGTGGAGAACCAGGGGGAACGTTATGACCTGTTCGGTGCAGCGGAAGGAGACTTTCAGGAGCTCCTTCTTGAGAATGGGGGACTCACCCCTATTACCTTACCCTTGCCTTTAGGTCTGCGATTTAGACGAGAAGGGTGTGTTACCCAATGAGAGGGTGTGCAATCAACCCCGAGGTAGATGAGTACGTTATTTGGCACCAATGCCTGTTATACGTAGAGTTCTTGACCCTATCCTCAATTGTATGAGGTGGCTTTAGTCTATCAACTGCCGCGAAAGGACAATCATCCCCACCTGTGTCAAGATATATTGATCCACTTCCTCTTCGTAGTGTGGTAGCCTTTGGAGACGATGGCTAACCAATATTGAATGATTTCTGACAGGCAATGAGAATGGTCTTTTCCTCCTAAGCTCCACTCTGATATAGGTCCATGTAGATATCCTCGATCTGAGGGACGTGGGATAAGATCGAGCTTAGCCCTTGGCGAAAATTTCTTGGTCAAAGGTGGCCTGGCTGGGAAGTCATGTTGCAGAATAGAAGCTCCAGCTATACAAACATGTCCTTTGCCTTGTGGTGAGTAGACATGTATATCTACCCACTGTGAGGGGGAAAGGAGTTTCACCCTTTTTCTTTTTAGGGACTTTTTCGTGAAGTGATTAGTGTCTTGACAGATCAGAAAAACGATTTGGGCCAGCATATCTTGACATTCTCGGTGGCTTGCAAGAAGTTAGCTACTCTAAGATAAGGTAATGGGGGAATTGGGTGAATAGGGCCCCCATTTCAGTGGCTCACGAGTGATATTGGTCGTGTGACCGTAAGTCATATTCGACCTCAACAGGTAGATGATGAAATAGAAAAATGCATCATGATCTTTGTAAATTGAGGGATGCTATTCTCCAGCTTCAGCTCTGGATAGTATTCATAGATTCTAACTTTGGGCCAAACCCCACTCCGCATCAGAGCTGGATAGTCCCTTTCAGAAGCTGCAGCATAAACAACATAGGAATTCATGTAGAATCTCCCCATTGTGGGGAATTATTACAGCTATTTTTATATCGTGCTGCTTATAATTTCTGCCCATTCGAAGCGTTGATCAGGCACATTTTTTTTCATTGTTTCTAAATACCACAGCATCCATTTGTGGAAATAGTGGGCGTCAGGAAGCCCAAAGACCCTACTCAGGCACGTGATGGTGTCACTGAGCTCCTCTGAAAAATCATTGCGGTGAATGATTTGTGGCCAACGGGTCACTACTTTCTTGTTCTTCAGCTAGACTTCATTCATCAGTTGTATGCACTGATCTTCATGGTCGTCCTAGGCTTTGATACAATCCTCTCGGCTGACGGCCACAAAGTGCCGGTGATGAGGAATGCCGAGTATTATCTCAAAGTGGTGGGAAGTGAGGTTAATTATGACCTCACCCTTCTCATTTATGACACATCTTGTGTGTTTATTGTAGCACCAGGCAACCACCATTATGAATTCATTGTTAACGGCACTGACTGGGATTCCCCCAGCAAAGTGCAGGGCACTGCTTATCAGCTTGTCCATCCATGGACTTCTTGTGACCTTCTGAGTCCTGACCCAGAATTCCTCCACATCAATATGACCCAACTCTGAGTCTCTGATGTCCAGGTCACACTCGGCCTGGGAGTCGGGCATTCTGACCCTCTGATACTTATACTTCATTTCTTCTTTTGTGAGCTTGGCCTTGTCTTTGGATTTGGTAGGTCTCTTGCTTGATGTTGACATATGTTCTTCTAAACTTAACTGTTGATCTGCAAGAATAAGAAGTGAAACCCAATTGGAGAAAGCCATGTCAGCTACTTGATTGTCCCATTGAAATGCTGACAGAGAAAGGTTAGCAATTTTTAAAGGCCTCGGGGCGCATGGCGGATGGATATGTAGATTGCAGAGCTAAATAGACAAGGCGCATAGGAAAAGTGTGTTGCAAGGGTTAAATTAGTGTGAAAGGGCACATGGCACATAGACACTGCAGAGTGCATTTTCTGTTGCTGTAAGGACAAGTGTGGCTGCGCCATGTATTTATTTTATAAAGGGTGCAGATTATTTTCATGTTACACGGGTACAGGGTGCACCAAAGGGCATAGGAATAATGCGTGTAACATCATATGTTCATGCATTGAAGGGGAACTCAGCGCGGTGCATGGAAGGTCTGCATGACATAATGTTGTTGTGAAGAGGGACGTGCCTGCGCCGTTTATAGCTTTACACTTGGCACATAGAAAAAGACTGCTACATGGATGCTGGGTGCGCCAAAAGGGTGCATGAATTTATGATGTTGCACTCAAGTCTGATGCGCCAAGAGGGCATATGGAAAGTGCTTGCAGTAAGTGAGGGAAGTGTGCCATGAGGGCGCATCTTTTTATGATGTAGCAGGTAGGAAATGCGTGCCATTGGCGCGGCTTATCTTTGTGTAACAGAGGCGACAGATGCGCCAAGGGCGTAACTATCTTGGATGTTGCGCAGTATGACAATTCACACAGGAAAAGGGTGTTGCAAGGGTTAAATCAGTTCCAAAAGGTGCATGACGCATAGACACTACAAAGTGCATTTTCTGTTGCTGTAAGGACAAGTGCACCTGTGCCATGTATTTATTTTATAAAGGGCACAAATTATTTTCATGTTACACGGGTACAGGGTGCACCAAAGGGCGCAGGAATAATGCGTGTAACATCATATTTTCATGCGTCGAAGGGGAACTCAGCACGGCGCATGGAATGTCTGCATGACACAATGTTGTTGCGATGAGGGACACACCTGCGCCATTTATAGCTTTACACTTGGCGCATAGAAAAAGACTGCTACATGGATGCTAGGTGTACCAAAAGGGCACATGAATTTATGATGTTGGACTCAAGTCTGATGCACCAAGAGGGCGCATGGAAAGCGCTTGTAGAAAGTGAGGGAAGTGCGCCATGAGGGTGCATCTTTTTATGATGTAGCAGGTAGGAAATGCGTGCCATTGGTGCGGCTTATCTTTGTGTAACAAAGGCGAACGATGCGCCAAGGGCGCAACTGGATGTTGCACAGTATATGCCAATCGCACCAAAGGAAAATATCAGTTTCCCTTAAAAACTTTGATTGTTCAGAGGGGTTTATATGGTTAAGCCCTCTTTGCAAGTTCCACTTGGGTGATTGAAATGGCTTAAACAAAAGGTGTTTCAAGCTATTTCTTCAGAACAAGACTCTCTCTACTAGTAGATCTAGAGAGGAGGAGGAAATGTGGAAAGACAGCAAGGGGGGAACAAAAAGTTCACGATTTTATTTCTTTTCAATCCAAAACATATCCATAAACAGCCAAAAACCACAAACATGAAGCTCAAAAGAAGGAGGTCCTCTTACCCGGCTTTTATAACGAAGAAATGCACGAAAGCGGGTCCACAAAGCAATTCGAAAGTGACAGGGTAGGTGCATTGACAAGCTCAGAGAAAATAATGAAAATAGTTACGTGATTGCACTGGTGATAATGACAGTGCAGACGCGCCTATATATAGGCGAGGTAGCAATAACTGCGCCATTAACCTTTTCAAGTGGCGCACCATAAGGCATGCACCCTTTGGCACACCAAAAAGCTTGTTAACACGAAGATATGTGTGCCTTTGCACAACAAAAGTGGTACTGACATAGGAATATGTGCACCTTTGGCGCACCAAAAAGTGGCGCAACAAAAGATATGTTGACAGGAAGGCGCATGTGCCTTGGTGCACGCAGGAAGACTCAACATAGAGAGGCACACAAAAATGCCCTGCTAACACAAGGAAAGGCAAGTGCCAAAGGGTTTAAGGGGGTGCATCAAATTTGATGTTGCATAGTCATATATGCGCCCGCGGCCAAAAAGACCAAAAACGGACTAAGTCGGGAAAACTAAGATTCCGGGGAAGGGATTTTGAAGGTTCGAATGCATAGGGGATCCCTGACAAGGGATCAGAACAAAATTTAGTATGGTTATCTGTACAATTTTCCTCACCAATTTTACGGGAGAAAAACAATTGCTCTTCTGGGGAATCCCTGAGACCAAACTAAGGATAGAGAATCCCAGGTCTCATGTGCCTATCATTGGAGCTGGAGAGTCAAAAAAAGGCAGCCAGAGGGCAAATAAAAGGAACACACAACAAACAAAAAAACCAAACCACGAAAAAAAAAAAACACACAAC